>OU911043.1:0-28639 GCA_918358695.1 Melinaea menophilus ssp. n. AW-2005
TTGCGCAACAGCACCAGTTTCCCACCCTTCCACGTCCGCGGGAACCGGCCCTGCTGCAAACATGCGTTAAAGAGGCGTAGCACTAGTGGCTCTAAATGCCCTAGGGCCAAGGCCCAGGCGCGCCCGGGGATGCCGTCGGGTCCCGGCGCAGTGTTCTTCGACCGAAGCCGAAGCACTGCAGCCCCCAACTCATCCCCGGAGACATCCCGAGCTGCGTCCCAACGCTCATCCTCTACCGCCTCAGTCGCCGGCGCCATATGAGGTACTCGATAGTCGGTACCTCGGGGGAACAATGCCGTGACTACGGACTCCAGCAACTCCGGCTGGAGAGTCTTGGTCAGCGGGGGGGCCCACGGTCGAAGCTTTCGCCTCACCATCTTGTACGGCCTCCCCCACGGGTCCCTGTCCAGGGACTCCACCATCTCCGCTTCGGCCAGGTCTTTGGCTTTGGCGATGGCCGCTACGAAAGTCATCACTGCCTCACGATATCGAGTATAGTGCTGACTCTCAAGCTCTTGGTCCCGTCGCCGCCGCCTCCGACATCTGGTGTACTGGCGCCTGAGAGCCACGCAGGTCTCTCGGAGCCGCGATAGCTCCTCAGACCACCAGTAAACGCCGCGCCTCGGAGTCGCGGAACGTACGCGGGGCATCGCCGCATCGCAGATGTGCGTCATGGTCTGGCCCAGACGCACAGCTTCCGCCTCTACATTCACAGCGCCTTCCGGCGCTTCTACCCAGGCCTGGACCAGAGCAGCCTCCACCAGCGCCTCCCTGTCCAGACGCTTCAGAGCCCATCGCGGGCCCTCCGCGCGCGAGGGTCGACTCGGGGCACTAGGCGGGCCGGGGAGTGCGGAGACGTCGAACCTCACGTAGCGGTGGTCCGACAACGTCTCCACATCCTCCATCACCCGCCAGCCTCGGATACGGCGCGCCAGGGTGGGACCGGCGAACGTAATGTCGACGATCGAACCACCCTGTTGCCGCACGCACGTATGTACCGACCCGCGGTTCAGGACGACAAGACCGGACGCGACTACCCAGTCTTCGAGGACCTCTCCACGTGCGTCCGTGGCCGGGCAACCCCAAGCCATGGATTTGGCATTGAGGTCCCCGACCACGAGGACCCGACCGGGGCCACTCCTCCCGACGAGGGCGCCGACTTCGACCAGAAACTGTTCGAAGTCGGCAACACTGCGATTCGGAGAGAAGTAGACTCCGATCAGTGTCACGTTTCCTACGAGAGCCGAGACGTAGCCTCGACCCTTCGTCACTCCTCCGAAGACCGGGGATCCGGCCGCTGTTCGGGTCCCGATCGCCACCACACCGTCCCTGTCGCCGGCCCAGTCGTCCCCCGAAGGGACGTAGTAGGGCTCGGCGATCACGACGACGTTTACCAACCACTCCGCCATGCTTTGGAACAAGAGGTCCTGAGCCCTGGCGCAGTGGTTGATATTCGCCTGTAGAATCCGCATGGTCATCTTATTCGATGACCATGGGATCCTCTACGGGCCTGGAAGGCTGCTTTGAGGCCCTAGGACCTCTGCCAGCCTGGCCCGGCTTCCTTCCCTTCGGGGCGGGAACGCACTCCTTGGTCCCCACCCGATGCTTGGCCGGTCTGCCGGCCGCTGCGCACGTGACGCAGTGCGGCTCGGCAGAGCACTCCTGGGCCTTGTGCCCGGGCTTTCCGCACCGATAGCAAAGGTCGCTCCTGTCGACCTCCGCAGTGCACTTGGCCCTGACGTGCCCCATCTCCAGGCACCGGAAGCACCGGAGGGGCCGATCGTCCAGGACGCGGACCTGCGCCGACACCCATCCGACGAGGAGCCTGCCACCACCGGACACCTTCTTGGCCGCTGCGACCGGGCAACGAACCCACGCAGCACCGAGGCCACCGGCGCCGACGGTGACAGCCCCGCACCGGACTTCGTCAACGTCGCACCCACCAACCCTAGCGACGGCCGTAGCCACGTCGACGCTGGACACCGAGTCGTCCAGTCCTGAAATGCGCATTTCTGCGCACTTCGTGGGTCTAGAGACCCTGACCTGCCCTTCGGGCAGTGACTCTCTCAGCTTCTTAGCAAGAGAGTCCGCCATACCCCCGGTATTCGCTCCGGGCAGTTCCAGGATGCGGCCACCAGTGACCGCCTTCCTAAACCTTAGGTCCTTAATACCTAGGTCGGCCAGGTTGACCTTTTGCTTCGCCTCCGACAAGACCTGAGCGTAAGTGACGCCAGTGGCCTCGGCTTCGGGAAGCAGAGTCAATACCACAGCCGTGGATCGTTCTACCCGGAGTTTTCTTTTGGGAGCGGGCTTTCCCTGTCCCTTCTTCGGCGGTTTTGCCGCTTTTGGCTTCGCCTGAGGCTTGGTAGGCCTCAGCTTTGCCTGCGACTGGCCCTCTTTAGGCTTCGCCTTCACCCCCTTAGCCTTCTTCACGGGCTCCGAACGAGTCTTCTGCGCCGACCCGCTGGGGCCCGCAGAGGGTTGAGATGCGGTCTTAACAGACTCTGTGGTCTTAACCGCCTCCCGCCTCTTGTCGGCCGCCAGCGGAGGCCGAAGCCTCGTCTCCGGCAAAAGCCGGTCCTCTATAGAGGCCAGTCGAGCGGTCACCATGGTCCCCACCTGGGACATGACCGCCCGACAGATCTCCTCCAGCGAGATTGTTTGAGGCTGCGTTGCAGGGGATGCAGCCTCCGTCAATCTGGTGGGAGAGGGCGCCGGACAGCCCTGCTTCCGTGCTCTCTCCATGTCTTCTCTTAATGTGGACATCTCCTTGCGGAGAGTGTCCATCTCGGCTTGCAGGCGAGCATTGTCCGCCTGCAGACGACGCGTCTCTTCTGTAAGAGTCCGCGATCCCAGGACTTCCACGGCCTCGGCTATTGAAGCCACAGCGTCCTTCAATTCGCGGACTATAGTCCCCTTAAGGTTTTTGGACTTTGTGGCGATTTTAGCAATGATCGCCAAGTCCTCGACAACCTGCTGCTTGGTCAGGGCCGCGGACCTATTACTGGGTCCGACGCCCGACTCAGACTTCTCACCCGAGGCCGACGCTAGTTCGGCGGCTCGCTGTTCCCGCCTCTTGCGAGTGATAGCGACGCTTTTCTCAAGGTCTTCTTCGACCAACGCCTTGAACTCTTCCCGCTTTACAGCGAGAAGCGCTCTTTTGGCATCGGCCAAGCCGACGTACTCCCCCGTCGTCGGAGGCCGCCCTCGACCTCTGGTCGCAGACGCAGACCGCTCCGATTCCTCTTCAGACTGCGCCAACTCGGGGTTCGGGCGTCTTCTTTTCCGCCAAAGTTTCCCGCCTGTAGCGGGGCTTTGAGATCGTCCAGTGGCAAAGCTGCAGTCGGAGTCCATGTCCTCGTCCTGCCGCCCCGCACTGGATTCCCTGCTGGTGACGCTCCGCGTCATCCGCCTCTCCTTACTCGCTTCCCTCCTCGTCCTCCTCTCCTCTCCCTCAACGTCGTTTGTTTCTGTTGAATTTACCATAATAAATCCCACGAGTAGTGAGGAAATAAAAAGTCAACCCCGGCAGAGCCTCTTGCCCGGGTAACCCTAATACACCTGGAAGGTCGGGTGGTATTCCAGGGTTGTGCGCTAGCGACTGATGAACTCCCCAGCCTCTCTTTCGAGCACCCCGACGTCACGCAACGAAACGCCGAGAATTGAGGATTTTTTTATAGAGGTTTACTCCTCGCGGTCCGGCCGATTAAGGCAAGACCCTCGCTCCCCTGCAGGCTGCTTCACATGACCGCCACACCTGCAGGAGTTTACGACTCGACGGTGGCAAAAAATGCCTGCCCGACTGCACAGTTAAGTACCCACCGGACTCGCCGACCGACCGGCAACAGGGCCTCCGCTAACGACGACCACTGATCCGGACATGCCCTCGACCATTCGCCACTGGCATCGGGTCTGGGCCAAAACACCCCTAAGTAAAAATTATATAATTAATTACTAATTACTACCTGAATTCCGCTTCGTGGAGTTGGGCCGGACGCGAGTCGCAACTACCTGCTCCCATGTACCCACGCTGTCCGTACCACTCCGTACCGTACCTGCCAGTACCGGGCACATGTCCCGACTAGCTGCTCCCGTCCGCGCTGTCCGTACCATTCCATACCGTACCGGCTAGTGCCGGACACATGTCCCGACTACCTGCTCCGCGTACTACTCCATACCGTACCGGCTAGTACCGAACACATGTCCCGACTACCTGCTCCGCGTACCACTCCGTACCGTACCGGCCGGTACAGGCCAGTACCATACGGGTCCAAAGAACCCATAGTGATAACAATTGTCAGTGAAATGAAAGAAGCCGACAAGACTCAAGATTCCTGGAAAGACACCTGCGCTGCTAAGGTGTCATAAACTCCGGCGTCGCCCTAGCCAGGTTATACAATCCGATCCAAGTCTTCGTCGTACAGTTTGCGTTGAGTATGAACACCCAAAACAAATACACCCACCACTTCTGAAACACTAACAAGACACTCTCGACACAGACAGCCGTAACAAAGGACCAAACGCAGCAATGACATCTGAATCGCGAAAGCTGCACAGTGAAAGCTCTGACGAAAACACGCGAACCGGCGCAGAAGCTCGCTTCACGCTCTAACTGAACACCACACAACCGGAAGCTCCACAAAACAACTTTATACACTACACATCACGATAGCTCGCACAAAAATTTTCTATACACGAGCACCCTCTCTGGCACCCCTTCCTCGTCTTGCCGCCTTAGAACTAAAAACACAACACACACCTACACAGACACACACAGACACACGCGACACGAAAAACAAACAAAAATGATATAGTTCACAACCGCATCCCGGGCGCGAGAACGGAGCGCGCGCGGGCGCGCGTGCGCTCGCGGCGGCTGCCGGCGGACGACTCACCAACCTAACCTAACCTAACCTAACCTAACCTAACCTAACCTAACCTAACCTAACCTAACCTAACCTAACCTAACCTAACCTAACCTAACCTAACCTTTTTTTTTTTTTTTTTTTTTTTTTTTTTTTTTTTTTTTTTTTTTTTTTTTTTTTTTTTTTTTTTTTTTTTTTTTTTTTACGTGGGGAAATCCAGAACGGATACCAGATCGCCTCGGGGGAGACGACCTGGTTATGCCGGGCTCTAACCGGCTAAAACCCCACGGTGTCCATCTCGTCGCCACGTGCCGGGGTCACGGGAACATCCGACTGGCAATCTTCCGCGACCCCGCGACGATGCGGTCTCATCAGACCCCGTCTCTTTGACTTTGCGGAGGACTGATAAACGTCTTCCCGTAGTGTCTCACTTTGGAGTGGCGCGCAAGGACACGCCCGCGCCTACTCGGGCTAGTTTGGTGGGCGGTGGACTCCCCCGAGTCCATCACCCCCCTAGCACGGGTCAGGGAGGAAGGTGGCGATTGTGAGCCTCCCTTCGACGACCTGGTCTTCGGTGTCGTATTGCTAATGTACTGGTAGCCTCCCTGTCTCTTTCCGCATTTTCCTTGTGAAGCATGACTTGCTCACAAAAGTTAAGAACTGCATCCCAAGACCTCCTGTTCTCGGTCATTTTACGAACGACAGTCGATAACGAGAGATCCAGCCCGATCTCCGCGCCTAAACGTGCTCTTTGCTCGACCCAAGCCGGGCATTCTTGGAGCGTGTGTAGAGCAGTGTCGACAAGACAACCGTCGCAGTGGTGGCAGATCGCAGTTGGTTCTCTCCCCGCGACCCGAAACAGGTAACTCCCGAAACAACCATGTCCAGTAAGCACCTGCGTCGACCGGTAACTCAGGGCACCAAAGCGTCTGTTCAGCCACTGCCGAAAGACGGGGGCAACTGCTCCAATTGTCCTGGAACCCGCTGTAGGTTCACTTAGTCTTATCTCCCAGGCTGCGTTAGCGTGACTAAGTATTGCTCGCCGCACACTATCCTTAACTCCTGGACGGAGGCCCGAGACTGACGCTTCCCCACGAAGATTATAAATTGTCGTGAGGGCCACCGCGTAAAGGTCCCAGGGCAGCGAGCCGGCCAGGACGCAGGCGGCCTCATATGAGACGGTGCGGTAACCCCGAATCAACCTGATCGCCATCGCTCTCTGCGGTTTGCGCAGGAGAGCGATATTCCGGCTATTCAGGGACTCGGACCACACCGGAGCTCCATACAAGGCCATTGACCGCACAACAGAAGTATACAAGCGCCTGCTCAAGATGTTAGGTCCGCCCAAGTTCGGCAATAATTTCCCCAGGGCTGCCGCAGCCGTAAGCAACCTAGGAGAAAGAAGTTCAAAGTGGGCGGTAAAACTCCATCTGCCATCGAGGACGAGACCGAGATATCTCATCGTCGACCCGATGCAGATGTGGTTACCGCCCACATTAATGTAGGCATCAGAGGACGGCCTGTTCCGAGGTCCATGGAAACATAGAGCCTCGGACTTGTTGAGAGCCACCTCAAGACCTAGACGACGGATTCGCTCTACTACGTGCGCCACACCAGCTTCAGCAAGAATTACTGCCTGCCGGAAGGTTTTGGCGCGAGCCGTGACCAAAGTATCATCTGCATAACAGAGCACTTCAATCCCCCTAATGTTACTGCCGCGTAGAACCCAGTCGTAACCAAGGTTCCACAGGAGTGGTCCAAGAACCGAACCCTGTGGAACCCCGCAAGACATTCTTCTAGTCCGCTGTCCATCATGTGTTGAGTATACAACAGAGCGTTCGGAGAGGTAATTCCCGACTATGCTACGCAGATAGCGCGGAACCCTATGGTGTACGAGTGCCATTCGGATACAACTCCAGGGCATGTTGTTAAAAGCATTGGCGATGTCTAAAGACACCGCCAATACTACCTCCCTTCTAGCGACTGCCTCCTGCGTCAGGTTCTTAACCCGAAGAATGGCGTCCACGGTCGATCGGCCTGCTCGGAATCCATACTGGTTCTCCGCCAGGTTGGGTCCGATGTTTTCGAGGTGGCTCACTATGCGTGAGGCTATTATCCGCTCAAATAGCTTACCTGCCTCGTCTAGTAGCACTATGGGACGATAGGACGAGGGGGACTCCGGAGGTCGTCCATCTTTTTGGAGCAGCACTAGGCGGCCTGTTTTCCATTGACTTGGAAATCGCGACTGCTCCAGGCACGCATCTAGTAGCCTCCTAAATCTGGGTTCTAGTTCCCGCAGAGCCAATCCTAGCACCCGACCGGGTATCCCGTCCGGACCGGGGGCAGTGTTTTTGGCTTTGAGCCTCGCCACCGCTACCCCGAATTCGGAATCGGTTATCCCAGGTGTTTCGGTGGACTCGTTGCTACCTAATGAAGTGGACATCGAGGGTGGTGAAATCTCCACTGTAAGCGGGAATAGTTTTGACACTATATGCTGTGTACGTTCAGGTGGAAGAATCTCGGTCAATGGGGGGGCCCAGGGTCGAAGTTTTCCACGCACCATCCTATATGACCGCCCCCAAGGGTCTCGGTCGACCGACGCTATGAGTTCTGCTCTCGCAGCATCTTTCGAGCGCGTTATGCAGTCCTTAAGCGCATTTTTAGCGGCGACATAAAGTGAATACAGCTCGCTTTCCCGATTCGAATTTCTGCGTCTTCTTCGGCGGCTGCGAGTATACCGGCGTCTCGCTGACACGCAGTCCCTACGGAGCTGCGCGATTTCCACGGACCACCAGTATACTTGTTTAAGGGGAGGATTGAGCCTGGCCCGGGGCATAGAGGCATCACAGATGTGCGTCATTGCTCCACGGAACCAATCCGCTTCGTCCTCAACCTCACAAGATTCTCCATCTGCAGGCATCCAGGTTTGGACGATTGCTGCTTCAACGATCATGTTTTCGTCCAGGCGTTTCAGTTGCCACCTCGGAGCTTTTTCAACGGCAATCCGCGTTTGGCGGCGTTGAGGGACGGTCTGGGAGAGTACCTCGAATCGGATGTATCGGTGATCCGACAAGGTAACCTAACCTAACCTTTTTTTTTTTTTTTTTTTTTTTTTTTACGTGGGGAAATCCAGGACGGATACCCTGTCACCTCGGGGGAGGCGACCTGGTTATGCCGGGCTCTAACCGGCTAAAACCCCACGGTGTCCTTCTCGTCGCCATATGCCGGGGTCACGGGAACATCCAGCTGGCAATCGTCCGCGACCCGGCGACGAGGCGGTCTCACCAGACCCCTGCTCGGTTGGAGTGGAGGACAGATGGTCGTCCATCCACTGCGCAACAACAACAACTGGACAGAGTGGCGTGAAAGAACACGCCCACGCCTACTCGGGCTAGTTTAAGAAGGGTGGGGACTCCCCCGAGTCCACCACCCACTAGCTAGTGTTAGGGCGGAAGGTGGCGAACATGTGCCTCTCTTCGACGACCCATTCTTCGGCGACGGATAGCCAATGAAGTAGTTTCTTCCCTTTGCCGCTCCGCATCCTCTTTCTGGAGCATTACATGCTCGCAGAAAAATTGGACTGCATCCCACGATCCCTTGCTCTCAGTCATTTTACGGACCACAGTTGGAAGTGATAGGTCCTGCCCAATTGCTGTTTTAAGAGCCGCTCTCTCCTGATCCCAGGCTGGGCATTCCTCCAGCGCATGTTGCGCTGTCTCGACAGGGCAGATGTCGCAGTGGTGACAGATAGCACTTGGTTCTCTTCCGGCTACCCGACACAAGTACCCGCCGAAACAACCATGTCCCGTGAGTACTTGCGTCAGCCGGAAACTAAGGGCACCAAAGCGTCTTCTTAACCACTGGTTTAGGACGGGAGCAACTGCTTCAATAGCCCTGGCCCCGGCTCTGGGCTCCGTCAGTCGTACCGCCCACGTTGCATTAGCATGACCCATTACTGCTCGCCGCATGCTTTCGTGTGCACCCCGTTGAAGGCCTGAGATAGACGCCTCCCCACGAAGATTGTATATCGTTGTGAGGGCAACCGCGTGAAGATCCCAGGGCAACGAACCCGCCAGGACGCAGGCGGCCTCATATGAGACGGTGCGGTAACCACGGATTAACCTGATCGCCATCGCTCTCTGCGGTTTGCGGAGGAGAGCGATATTCCGGCTATTCAGGGATCCGGCCCACACCGGAGCTCCATACAAGGCCATGGATCTCACGACCCCAGCATAAAGCCGTCTACTTAATGCATTGGGTCCACCTAAATTCGGCAGCAGCCAGCCGAAAGCCGCTGTTGCGCTGAGCAGTTTCGGCAATAGTCGCTCAAAGTGGGCGGTGAACTTCCACCTGCTATCGAGGACGAGACCGAGATATCTCATCGTCGACCCGATGCAGATGCGAGTACCGTCCACTGTGATGCCGAGCTCCGACGATGGCGCATTCCGAGGCCCATGAAAACATAAAGCCTCGGACTTATTAAGGGCCACCTCGAGGCCAAGGCGACGAATACGACCCACGACGTGTTCCACTCCAACGGTGGCTAGAGTTACGGCCTGTCTCGGGGTTTTTGCCCGAGCCGTGACCAGAGTGTCATCAGCATAACAGGTAACATCGATACCTGAGATGTTACCACCGCGCAGGACCCAGTCATATCCGATGTTCCACAAGAGCGGCCCGAGGACTGACCCCTGTGGAACACCACAGGACATATCTCTCTTCCGCCAACCCCTCTTTACCGGGTATACGACGGAGCGATCGGAGAGATAAGCTCCGATGATGCGACGGAGATAAGAAGGAATATGATGATATCCTAGCGCTTCTCTGACACAGCTCCAGGGCAAAGTGTTGAACGCGTTGGCGATGTCTAGGGACACCGCCAAGACGACTTCCCCTCGTTCCACCGCCTCTTGCGCAGCAGTTTTTACTCGTAAGACAGCATCCACCGTCGACTTGCCAGGTCGGAATCCGAACTGTTTGTCGGATAGGTTCGGACCGGTAGTACGAAGATGGCTTACTATTCTAGAAGCAAGGATGCGTTCGAAGAGTTTCCCCACTTCGTCCAGTAAGACAATGGGGCGATACGACGAAGCAGACTCCGGCGAACGTCCCTCCTTACTGAGCAGCACTAGACGGCCTGTCTTCCACTGCTGTGGAAACTGCGACTGCAACAGGCACGCGTCCAGTAGACCCCTCAGTCTAGGCTCTAGATCTTCAAGAGCAAGCCCTAATACCCGACCGGGTATTCCGTCTGGACCGGGAGCGGTTTTTTTGGCCTTAAGCCTCTCCACTGCTACACCAAATTCGATATCGGTAACCCCGGGTACATCGAGCGCCTCCGTCACGTCTATAGAAGCAGCCATTATCGGCGGCAAATACTCCTCCCTTTGTGGAAATAGTTCTGTCACAACCTGGTCTGTTAACTCAGGCCGGAGTGTCTGCGTTAGTGGGGGAGTCCAGGGTCGAAGTTTCCCTCTCACCATCAAGTATGGCCGCCCCCATGGGTCTCTGTTGACGGACTCTAGCATTTCTCTTCTAGACTCATCTTTTGCCCGCGAGATGCTGATCTTGAGTGCATCTTTGGCAGACACATAGGAAGAATGAAGCTCGGCCTCAAGTTCAGGATTTCTTATTCTTCTTCTACGACTGCGGGTGTATTGCCGTCTAGCCAATACGCAGGCTTCGCGGAGATGCGATATTTCCGACGACCACCAATACACCTGTTTTAAGGGAGGATTCAGCCTGGCCCGAGGCATCGATGCATCGCATATGTGCGTCATTGCAACCTAACCTAACCTAACCTAACCTAACCTAACCTAACCTAACCTAACCTAACCTAACCTAACCTAACCTAACCTAACCTAACCTAACCTAACCTAACCTTTTTTTTTTTTTTTTTTTTTTTTTTTTTTTTTTTTTTTTTTTTTTTTTTTTCGTCTGGAACCCTCATGGGTTTCACCGCATTCCAGGGGAGAGGAAGGCGGTGGGTATGTGGGACTCCTACCCACTAAACCAGACGGTCAACACATCGCCGTATGGAGGAGCGCCACGGGAACGCCGAAGCATACGTCCGCGTTGCTCCAACGGCAGGCAGCGCCAAGTAGGCGGCCACCACCCCCCCAAATGGAGCGGCGCAAACTGTTGACCGGGATGCGCCCCACTCCGATGGTCGGCTTGTTTTCTAGCGAGGAGCTCCCCTGCTCCCCACCCAAGCCGACCGAGCCAGATCGTTTTGGACGACCTTTATCTCCGAGCCGACGGCAAGCCGCCGAGCTCAGAATCTAGGAAGTCCGATCCGACTCATACCCACTAGAGCCCCGGCCCCGAGATGGGACCGTGGCGAGTGGCGGACTTCGCAGTCCACCACCCGTACCGGGGGCTACGGCGGCAGACGGCGCTCGCGAGCGACACGCCTGCGCCCCACCCTCCTCCGGCGCATCGGTGGAGCGGCTCCGTCCTCCTCCCTGAGCCTCTCCGTCGCCTCCTTCTGCGACATCACGACCTCGCAGAAGGAACGCACCGCACCCCACGCCTCTTCGCTCGAGACCATGGCCTTGACCACGGCCGGGAGCGAGAGGTTCGACCCGATGGAAGCCACGAGTGTAGCACGCGGCTCCGCCCAGTGCGGGCACGAAGCCAGCGTGTGCTGCGCCGTGTCCTCGGCGCAGCCGCACTCGTGGCACATCATCGTGGGCTCACGACCCGCCACCCTAAACAGATACCTCCCGAAGCATCCGTGCCCCGAAAGGATCTGCGTCAGGTGGAAGGTCATCACCCCGTGCCTACGACCGACCCAGTCCGAAAGGATAGGACCGATCGCCAGGGCAGTCGATTTACCAGCGCCGGGCACTCTGAGCCTCTCTCGCCATGTGACGAGCAGCTGCTCCTGCGCCCTGCGCCTCCAATCCGACTCCCCACCCTCCCCCCGAAGACGGGCATCCCTCCTCCGTCGATACGCCTCCGCCAGCGTCAAAGCGTCCAGGTCCCACGGTGGGGTCCCGGCCAGAGCGCAGGCCGCCTCGCACGAGATGGTGCGATACCCCCGGATCACCCTGACAGCCATGACCCTCTGCGCTCTGCACAAGAGGGCCCGGTTGCGGGAGTCGAGGCTATCGGCCCATATTGGTGCCCCGTAGAGCGCCATGGACTTTACCACCCCGGTGTACAGACGCCGGCAGCTCAGGCTCGGTCCCCCGACATTTGGGAGGACGCGACACATCGCTCCGGCTGCCCTAACTAGCTTCGGCGCTAGGCGCCGAAAGTGCTCGTCGAAGCTCCATCGACTGTCGAGGACGAGTCCAAGGTACTCCAAGGAACGCCCGACGGCGATGGAAACTCCTCCGACCACCACACTCGATCCGGCAGGAGGTGCGTTCCGCGGCCCGTGAAAACACACGGCGACGGATTTGTGCAATGCAACCTCCAGCCCCAACCTTCTAATGCGCGCCACTACCTGCGCGACCCCAGCCGTTGCCAGAACACTGGCCTCCCGGTAGCTGTCGCCGCGTGCCGTTACGAGAGTGTCGTCGGCGTAACAGGTTACTTCGACACCCCGTAAGTTGGCACCGCGCAGCACCCAGTCGTAGCCGATGTTCCACAGAAGAGGTCCGAGAACCGACCCCTGAGGAACACCGCACGACACCTCCCTACGAATCCAGCCGTCGCCAGACGGGTAGCAGACGGCGCGGTCGCAGAGGTAATCCGCTACGACGCGACGCAAGTACCCGGGCACGGCGTGGAACCTCAGCGCCTCCAAAATGGTCGCCCAGGGAAGGGTGTTGAACGCGTTGGCGATATCGAGAGACACCGCCAACACCACCCCGCCCCGAGACACCGAGGCCTCCGCCAGGGCCCTCACCCGACCGACAGCGTCGAGGGTGGACCTGCCCTTGCGGAAGCCAAATTGATGGTCGCTGAGGTCCCGACCGGACTCCCCCAAGTGCTTGACGAGGCGAGCGGATAAAACCCGCTCAAAGAGCTTACCCGCCTCGTCGAGAAGCACTATCGGCCGATATGCCGATGGCTCGGCAACCGGCCGCCCCTCCTTGCGCAACAGCACCAGTTTCCCACCCTTCCACGTCCGCGGGAACCGGCCCTGCTGCAAACATGCGTTGAAGAGGCGCAGCACTAAAGGCTCTAAAGGCCCTATAGCCAAGGCCCAGGCGCGCCCGGGGATGCCGTCGGGTCCCGGCGCAGTGTTCTTCGACCGAAGCCGAAGCGCTGCAGCCCCCAACTCACCTACGGAGACATCCCGTGCTGCGTCCCAACGCTCATCCTCTACCGCCTCAGTCACCGGCGCCATACGAGGTACCCGATGGTCGGTACCTCGAGGGAACAATGCCGTGACTACGGACTCCAGCAACTCCGGCTGGAGAGTCTTGGTCAGCGGGGGGGCCCACGGTCGAAGCTTTCGCCTCACCATCTTGTACGGCCTCCCCCACGGATCCCTGTCCAGGGATTCCACCACCTCCGCTTCGGCCAGGTCTTTGGCTTTGGCGATGGCCGCTACGAAAGCCAGCACTGCCTCACGATATCGAGTATAGTGCTGACTCTCAAGCTCTTGGTCCCGTCGCCGCCGCCTCCGACATCTGGTGTACTGGCGCCTGAGAGCCACGCAGGTCTCTCGGAGCCGCGATAGCTCCTCAGACCACCAGTAAACGCCGCGCCTCGGAGTCGCGGAACGTACGCGGGGCATCGCCGCATCGCAGATGTGCGACATGGTCTGGCCCAGACGCACAGCTTCCGCCTCTACATTCACAGCGCCTTCCGGCGCTCCTACCCAGGCCTGGACCAGGGCAGCCTCCACCAGCGCCTCCCTGTCCAGACGCTTCAGAGCCCATCGCGGGCCCTCCTCGCGCGAGTGTCGACTCGGGGCACTCGGCGGGGCGGGGAGTGCGGAGACGTCGAACCTCACGTAGCGGTGGTCCGACAACGTCTCCACATCCTCCATCACCCGCCAGCCTCGGATACGGCGCGCCAGGGTGGGATCGGCGAACGTGATGTCAACGATCGAACCACCCTGTTGCCGCACGCACGTATGTACCGACCCGCGGTTCAGGACGACAAGACCGGACGCGACTACCCAGTCTTCGAGGAGCTCTCCACGTGCGTCCGTGGCCGGGCAACCCCAAGCCATGGATTTGGCATTCAGGTCGCCGACCACGAGGACCCGACCGGGGCCACTCCTCCCGACAAGGGCACCGACTTCGACCAGAAACTGTTCGAAGTCGGCGACAGTGCGATTCGGAGAGAAGTAGACCCCGATCAGTGTCACGTTTCCGACGAGAGCCGAGACGTAGCCTCGACCCTTCGTCACTCCTCCGAAGACCGGGGATCCGGCCGCTGACCGGGTCCCGATCGCCACCACACCGTCCCTGTCGCCGGCCCAGTCGTCCCCCGAAGGGACGTAGTAGGGCTCGGCGATCACGACGACGTTCACCAACCACTCCGCCATGTTTTGGAACAATAGGTCCTGAGCCCTGGCGCAGTGGTTGATATTCGCCTGTAGAATCCGCATGGCCATCTTATTCGATGACCATGGGATCCTCTACGGGCCTGGAAGGCTGCTTTGAGGCCCTAGGACCTCTGCCAGCCTTGCCCGGCTTCCTTCCCTTCGGGGCGGGGACGCACTCCTTGGTCCCCACCCGATGCTTGGCCGGTCTGCCGGCCGCTGCGCATGTGACGCAGTGCGGCTCGGCAGAGCACTCCTGGGCCTTGTGCCCGGGCCTTCCGCACCGATAGCAGAGGTCGCTCCTGTCGACCTCCGCAGTGCACTTGGTCCTGACGTGCCCCATCTCCAGGCACCGGAAGCACCTGAGGGGCCGATCGTCCAAGACGCGGACCTGCGCCGACACCCAACCGACGAGGAGCCTGCCGCCGCCGGACACCTTCTTGGCCGCTGCGACCGGGCAACGAACCCACGCAGCACCGAGGCCACCGGCGCCGACGGTGACAGCCCCACACCGGACTTCGTCGACGTTGCACCCACCAACCCGTGCGACGGCCGTAGCCACGTCAACGCTGGACACGGAGTCGTCCAGTCCCGAAATGCGCATTTCTGCGCACCTCGTGGGTCTAGAGACCCTGACCTGCCCTTCGGGCAGTGACTCTCTCAGCTTTTTAGCGAGAGAGTCCGCCATACCCCCGGTATTCGCTCCGGGCAGTTCCAGGATGCGGCCACCAGTGACCGCCTTCCTGAACCTTAGGTCCTTAATACCAAGGTCGGCCAGGTTGACCTTCTGCTTCGCCTCCGCCAAGACCTGGGCGTAAGTGACGCCAGTGGCCTCGGCTTCGGGATGCAGAGTCAATACCACAGCCGTGGATCGTTCTGCCCGGAGCTTTCTTTTGGGAGCGGTCCCTGGCTTCTGCGACTGCGGTTTCGACCGCGATGCAGAAGGTCCAGCAGGGCCCTTTCCCTGTCCCTTCTTGGGCGGCTTTGCCGCTTTTGGCTTCGCCTGAGGCTTGGTAGCCTTCGGCTTTGCCTGCGGCTGAGCCGCTTTTGGCTTCGCCTTCGCTCCCTTAGACGTCTTCTGTGCCGATCCGCTGGGGCCCGCAGAGGGTGGGGCGGCGATCTTAACAGACACTGTGGTCTGCACCGCCTCCCGCCTCTTGTCGGCCGCCAGTGGAGGCCGAAGCCTCGTCTCCGGCAGGAGCCGGTCCTCTATGGAGGCCAGTCGGGCGGTCACCATGGTCCCCACCTGGGACATGACCGCCCGACAGATCTCCTCCAGCGAGGTTGTCTGAGGCTGCGTTGCAGGGGACGCAGCCTCCGTCGATCCGGTGGGAGAGGGCGCCGGACAACCCTGCTTCCGTGCCCTCTCCATGTCTTCTCTTAGTGTGGACATCTCCTTGCGGAGAGTGTCCATCTCGGCTTGCAGGCGAGCATTGTCCGCCTGCAGCCGCCGCGTCTCTTCGGTGAGAGTCCGCGATCCCAGGACTTCCACGGCCTCGGCTATTGAAGCCACCGCGTCCTTAAGCTCGCGGACTATGGTCCCCTTCAGGTTTTTGGACTTTGTGGCTATTTTCGCAATAATAGCCAAGTCCTCTACGACCTGCTGCTTGCTCAGGGCCGTGGACCTATTGCTGGGTCCGACGCCCGACTCCGATACCTGCCCCGAGGTCGACGCTAGTTCAGCGGCTCGCTGTTCCCGCCTCTTGCGAGTTACAGCGACGCTCTTCTCTAGCTCTTCCTCTACCAACGCCTTGAACTCTTCCCGCTTTGCAGCGAGAAGCGCTCTTTTGGCATCGGCCAAACCTACGTACTCCCCCGTCGTCGGGGGCCGCCCTCGGCCTCTTGACGCAGACGCAGACCGCTCCGAATCCTCGTCGTCGGACAGCTCCAACTCGGGGTTCGGGCGTCGCCTCTTGCGCCAAAGCTTCCCGCCCGTAGCGGGGCTTTGGGACCGTCCAGTTGCGAAGCTGCAGTCGGAGTCCATGTCCTCGTCCTGCCGCCCCGCACTAGACTCCCTACTCGTGACGCTCCTCGTCACCTGCCTCTCCTTATTCTCTCCCCTCCTCGTCCTCCTCTCCTCTCTCTCAACGTCGTTTTTGTGTTTAAGATTTTCCATAACAAATCCCACGAGTATTGAGGAACTAAAATGTCAGCCCCGGCAGAGCCTCTTGCCCGGGTAACCCTAATACACCTGGAAGGTCGGGTGGTATTCCAGGGTTGTGCGCTAGCGACTGATGAACTCCCCAGCCTCTCTTTCGAGCACCCCGACGTCACGCAACGAAACGCCGAGAATTGAGGATTTTTTATAGAGGTTTACTCCTCGCGGTCCGGCCAATTAAGGCAAGACCCTCGCTCCCCTGCAGGCTGCTTCACATGACCGCCACACCTGCAGGAGTTTACGACTCGACGGTGGCAAAAAATGCCTGTCCGGCTGCACAGTTAAGTACCCACCGGACTCGCCGACCGACCGGCAACAGAGCCACCGCTAACGACGGCCACTGATCCGGACATGCCCTCGACCATTCGCCACTGGCATCGGGTCCGGGCCAAAACACCCCTTAAACTAGAACTAGCTACTTCTAACTACCGCTAACTACTTCTAGCTACGGCTTCCCAGATCCATTCGCCACCGAGCACGTTGATGAACACCACACCGGCAACCGGCATCGGGATCGGTCCGCCGCTAGCCAGACCGAGGTATCTATCGCACAGCCAGCTCTGCCGGAGGCAGGAGGACCGGGACCGACACCCTAGTCTAGCTACCTAACTACTAAAGCCACAAACTAGACTACCTATGGCCTCCGCATTCGAGCAAGTTGGATAATCCAAACAGGGCTCACTGCGGGTCAGCCGGGCCAACACTAGAAGCAAGCTTAAGCACCACTACGAACTAGTACTACTACTATGCCAAGCCTCTAACTAGACTACCTATGGCCGCTCGCCCGGAAGCTAACGACCGGGCCTAAAACTAGTGAAGCATGGGCAGCAGCACTACGCCCCAAACCTACAACCCTCGAGAGCAGCGCAAGCACCACCCCCAAGAGACCGGCCGTAAGGTTCGACCCACCTCTGCGAAGGTCTGAACTCCGTCCACAGCGGACCCGCGAACAAGCCCGCTGCAGGGAGAGACGGGACCCCGCATCCCAATACCCCGAGACCGAGCGCCGAAACACTCACTAAGGGGTACCGGGCCCCCCCGACCAGCCAGGAGCAATCACTCAAGGTCTGGCCTCCCATCGACTGCCCCAGAATGAGGCAGCCGAAAACACCTCCCCACGCTAGCCAAGAACCTCCGTTCTGATCGCCACGGACACGAAGACCATGAAAACCAGACCAAGGCACCTTGGTAGCGTTTCGTCAGCTATGTCCCTCATAGCTGACCCCCGCGCTGGACATTAGCAGACGGCTAACGCGATCCCGAAAGACCGCATTAACCGTCCCCCAGGGAGCACCGGCCCGTACCGCTTCCAATCCCGCCGGACGAATCCGGACAACATTGGTAGCGGACGGGCACACGAGGAGGTTTCCAGCATGGCCCCCCAACCTAACCTAACCTAACCTAACCTAACCTAACCTAACCTAACCTAACCTAACCTAACCTAACCTAACCTAACCTAACCTAACCTAACCTAACCTAACCTTTTTTTTTTTTTTTTTTTTTTTTAACGTCTGGAACCCATCATGGGTCCCACCGCATTCCAGGGGAGGAAGGCGCTGGGTATGTGAGACTCCTACTCACTAAACCAGACGGTTGCCGTCGCCGTCATGATGGGACACCGCGGGAACGCTTGCGCATACAACCGCGGCGCCCCGACGGACACCACGTAGAGGGCACCCCGCAACGAGAGGCCCCCTCCATAGTCGGCAGGCTTGATAGATCGCGGGGGGGTCCCCTCCCCCCCACCCAAGCCCACCTTGAGAAGAAGGCCGAAGCCCTCTTCTAGCCAGGCCCGGTCCGGAACCCAAACGCCCGGGGGAGTCTATGCTCAACCCCAAGACGCCTGGGGACCTCATCCAGGCCCAGCTCCCTCGCCGGTGATCTCCCCGAAGGAAGACCACCGTTCGGACCCCACATGAGCGGAGAGTCAAGCACGACCCGGCTGGCTGACAGGGCCGAAACTGCCAACGGACCGCCGCCGCGCAAGACCACCACACAAAAAGGGAGCCCGACCTCGAACCCGACAGGCCTCTACCGCCGAACACGGTGGTCAACCGAGTCCAGCAAGAAAGAGGCATAAGTCGGGGACCCACCAAGCCGGGACTAACGATCGCCGAGCAAGACCGTGGTGTCTCGCTCCACGAAGGTTAATCCGGGCACCATCTTTTGCAAGGGGAAACAACCGTCCGAACCGCTCCTTAGAGAGCGACTCGAAAGGAAGAACCCCAAGCCCTAAACACCCCTAAAACCCCGCAACCACGAGGCCACCCCAAGGTCAACTCTGCAAACAGAGAAGTACCCGGAATGACCCCGCGGCTGTCCCCCGGAAAAGAGGGCCTGTGCCCTCCCACCGAATTGCCCAGGCCCACTTTCCAACGGCTGAGGCCGAAGGAAAGGGACCCGAGCCCGCCGCCGCAGACGGACCACCCCTAAGGGCAGACCGCCGCGTGAACCCCCCCCCCCTTGCCAACCATGAGCCAGACTCGGGCACCTCATGGCTGACAACCCCGCGCTGGACATTAGCAGACGGCTAAAGCGATCCCGAAAGACCGCATTAACCGTCCCCCAGGGAGCACCGGCCCGTACCGCTTCCAATCCCGCCGGACGAATCCGGACAACATTGGTAGCGGACGGGCACACGAGGAGGTTTCCAGCATGGCTCCCCAACCTAACCTAACCTAACCTAACCTAACCTAACCTAACCTAACCTAACCTAACCTAACCTAACCTAACCTAACCTAACCTAACCTAACCTAACCTAACCTAACCTAACCTAACCTAACCTAACCTAACCTAACCTAACCTAACCTAACCTAACCTAACCTAACCTAACCTAACCTAACCTAACCTAACCTAACCTAACCTAACCTAACCTAACCTAACCTAACCAAAAAAAGACCTATCGATAGAGCCCAAACACGGGTGGATTCGGATAGTAATTAAGGAAATAACATAATTGTATTAATTCACCACACTTTAGGGCCGCCATTTTGAAAATTTTAAAAATTGTATAACTCTGTTATTAATTGCACTACGGAGCTGGGGTTTTCTCCTCCGTCCTTCCTCTTCTTATCTCTACAAGACAAATAGCTTGTTTGCTATAAATTTTTCGCAACTCTACATGTAGAGTCTGCTACACTGACTGTGTAGAGTGGATCGAGACAGGATCGGGGAGCCCTCGCACGCCTCTGGCGGCCTTCTGGAGCCTGAGATATCACATTTTTTAACTTCTAACCGCCATATTGGCCGCCATATTGGCAAATTTCAAACACGATTATCTCGGGAACTAGTGGTCGCAGGAGGACGCGGTTTTCTCCTGTAGTTAAGGCATACAAATATCTTTAAATCTAAAGACTCTTGACGACTCTATGTAGAGTCAAGAAAATTTTTGAAAAAATTTTTTCTGTTTTTCTTTAAGTAAAATTACTAGACAAGTCCGCTTATTACTATAACGACTCTACCTTGCTCTACTGACTATATCAGACTTTATAGTGACTCACAAGAGTCTCTGACTGGTAGGCAGGACCTACTACTATATTTATACACTAACGAAATCTGAATGATCTTTTGATTATAAATTAACACTTCTGTTAATTTACGCTTACCATATACATAATTCATTTTATATACACTTTACATTTTATAATATTGACATCACACCTCCGGCATGTTTCACACGCCCAAAAAAGCCACTGGCGCAAATGATGAGAGAAGCAAGTCTTCTCCGAAAACGATCACTCTCTCCAAGGTAAGGAGAAGTATCGGTGAATGGGAGGCGGCAGGTACGGAAAAAATAATAACACCCACAATGACATCCAATAGCCAGCCAGCACCCGCGAAAGCTAGAACGAAGAAGACTTTATCCTTGGACACCGATCCAGACGAGAACGATCAAACCAAAAGAAAAACAGCCACTTCCTCGAAAACAGCTTTCACCGATAAAACGTCTGAAGCAAAGGCGTGCCTCAACAAAGCTAAGTTAAATCTCAGCAACTCGAGAAACCTGAAATCGGAGATTAAAAATGGAGTCGTCGAGGCCATAGATAGAATGTACCAAATTGTAAAAGAGTTGGAAATGGCACTCAAAGACAAAGAAAAAGGACCTATTGCTGAGAAAGACCATTCGAAAGAAACAAATCAAGAAGAGGTAATAAAGCAGCTAAGAGAGACGACAGAGAGTGTGAAAGAAAACAATACAAAATTGGAGGAGCTACGAAGAGTTATAGAGAAACAGACCTCAGAGCACAATACACATACCTACGCAAGTGTGACATCCAACACCTTAATTAAACCGCACCCAGAGAATATAGCTATGCACACCATTATCGTAGCCTCGGAAGACGTAGAGGACACAGGAGAACTAGTCCTAGACAAAATTAGGGATACTATTGACGCAAAGGAAGGATGGGTAAAGGTTGAAAGAATTAGGAAGGCGAGGGATAGGAAGATCATTATGAGCGTTGGAAGCAGGGAGGAACGTAGTCGCATAAAAGATAGACTAGAAAAGTCAGGGAAACGCCTAATTTGTGAGGAGGTGAACAATAAAGACCCGCTCCTCATTTTGCTAAATGTTCTTTCCGTGCACAGCGACCAGGATATTCTGAAGGCACTTCGCAACCAAAACAAGCACATCTTCCAGGATCTGGACCAAGCGGAAAGCCGATTGGAAATCAAGTACCGGAGGAAAGCCAGAAATCCCCTAACAAACCACGTTATAATTAGGGTGTCACCGGTGATATGGCGGAGAGCTATTGATTCTGGATCAATGCACATTGACCTGCAGAGAGTAAGGGTGGAGGATCAGTCGCCTCTTGTGCAATGCACAAGGTGTCTTGGCTTTGGTCACTCCAAACGCTTCTGCAAGGACGGCACTGATTCCTGCAGCCACTGCGGTGGCGCTCACCTCCGGAGTGACTGCGCGGAATGGATCGCAGGTAGCGATCCATCGTGCAAGAACTGCCTAAGCGCAAAGAGTGACCAGAGCGAGCACAACGCATTCAGCGAGGACTGCCCGATCAGAAAACGATGGGATAGGCTGGCTCGTTCCTCTGTAGCATATTGCTAAAGACATCGAGGTTAGCAAGCGTGCATACCTGAATAGTCAAGCGAGCCTACAGAGGAAAGAGCTAGTCACCGTCGAGTTAATGATGGAAGGGCGTAGATACTCCACTTTTATCGACTGCTGGGGTTGCTGCTGGCTGGTCAAGGTTACGGATTGGAGTGTTGAAGATGGGTTGATCAGTTCTGCTAATTTTGGTGTTATATTTAGGGTGGGCCTAGGGAGATGCAATGCCACTGGCGTGTCTAGAATAAACCGTCAATTTAAAACATGGGAAGCAAACTGGACCGAATTCCTGAAGGAATTAGACCAGCTGCTAACAGACATTAAATTGATTTCGGACACAGTAAAAGAGATAGAAGATGATAAGCATCTTGAGAGAACTGCAGGTAGATGCACCCAGGCAATATCCACGGCATACAAAATTCTTAAAAACCGAATCTCAACCTTGATCAAACTTGATACACACCACCCACTAGCCTCCCAAGCTAGAAAGAACATGCGTACCTTATCACAGCTTAATAAAACTTTTGCTTTATTCTGGGTTAAGACGCATGCTGGCTTGGAGGGCAATGACCGCACTGACCGACTGAATACCTGTACTTCCTATGACAGACTGGTACTAAAAAATGCTTTAGATATGACGACGATGATAATAAATAAAGTAAGAAACGTTAGTAAAATAATGTTAGCGGCAATAGATATAAGCTTTTAGAATACTGTATGCAATTAGTAAATAAGGTTAATAATAGGAACAAGTAGTTTAAGAAATGTAAGTTAGAAAAATATAATTGTATATTTTAAACTAACATACAAAAGTAGTGATAAGAAAAATATTTTAAAACTGGCCTATCGCTGTATAATAAGAATAGTAGTAAACAATATTGTAATATAGAAAATAAGTTAGTAACTAAAAAATGTAATGTAAAAAACAAGAATAAGAACTGTGCATATAAGTCATTTACCCCAAATAGAACCCTAATATAAGGAAAATATATAAATATCAGAATAAAGGAAAACAATAGATAGATTAATAGATTAGACGGAAATCCCATCCGTATAAAGCGCATAAGATTGATGTATGAAAGAAAGATAAGGAATGAAGAATAAAAGTGCGAGAAGAATAAATGCGAGAACTGGTATGAAAGAGAAGCTGTAATAACAAAGTCTGCGGCACTAAGCGCCGGAGGTGATATTATAAAAAAAAAAAAAAAAAAAAAAAAAAAAAAAAAAAAAAAAAAAACCTAACCTAACCTAACCTAACCTTTTTTTTTTTTTTTTTTTTTTTTTTTTTTTTTTTTTTTTTTTTTTTTTTTCGTCTGGAACCCTCATGGGTTCCACCGCATTCCAGGGGAGCGGAAGGCGGTGGGTATGTGAGACTCCTACTCACTAAACCAGACGGTCAACACATCGCCGTATGGAGGAGCGCCACGGGAACGCCGAAGCATACATCCGCGTTGCTCCAACGGCAGGCAACGCCAAGTAGGCGGCCACCACCCCCCCAAATGGAGCGGCGCAAACTGTTGACCGGGATGCGCCCCACTCCGATGGTCGGCTTGTTTTCTGGCGAGGAGCTCCCCTGCTCCCCGCCCAAGCCGACCGAGCCAGATCGTTTTGGACGACCTTTATCTCCGAGCCGACGGC
The DNA here is from genome assembly GCA_918358695.1 of Melinaea menophilus ssp. n. AW-2005. Lineage (NCBI taxonomy): Eukaryota > Metazoa > Arthropoda > Insecta > Lepidoptera > Nymphalidae > Melinaea > Melinaea menophilus. The sequence goes on from OU911043.1 coordinate 23,178, forward strand.
AAGCCGCCGAGCTCAGAATCAAGGAAGTCCGATCCGACTCATACCCACTAGAGCCCCGGCCCCTAGATGGGACCGTGGCGAGTGGCGGACTTCGCAGTCCACCACCCGTACCGGGGGCTACGGCGGCAGACGGCGCTCGTGAGCGACACGCCTGCGCCCCACCCTCCTCCGGCGCATCGGTAGAGCGGCTCCGTCCTCCTCCCTGAGCCTCTCCGCCGCCTCCTTCTGCGACATCACGACCTCGCAGAAGGAACGCACCGCACCCCACGCCTCTTCGCTAGAGACCATGGCCTTGACCACGGCCGGGAGCGAGAGGTCCGACCCGATGGAAGCCACGAGTGTAGCACGCGGCTCCGCCCACTGCGGGCACGAAGCCAGCGTGTGCTGAGCCGTATCCTCGGCGCAGCCGCACTCGTGGCACATCATCGTGGGCTCACGACCCGCCACCCTAAACAGATACCTCCCGAAGCATCCGTGCCCCGAAAGGATCTGCGTCAGGTGGAAGGTCATCACCCCGTGCCTACGACCGACCCAGTCCGAAAGGATGGGACCGATCGCCAGGGCAGTCGATTTACCAGCGCCGGGCACTCTGAGCCTCTCTCGCCATGTGACGAGCAGCTGCTCCTGCGCCCTGCGCCTCCAATCCGACTCCCCACCCTCCCCCCGAAGACGGGCATCCCTCCTCCGTCGATACGCCTCCGCCAGCGTCAAAGCGTCCAGGTCCCACGGTGGGGTCCCGGCCAGAGCGCAGGCCGCCTCGCACGAGATGGTGCGATACCCCCGGATCACCCTGACAGCCATGACCCTCTGCGCTCTGCACAAGAGGGCCCGGTTGCGGGAGTCGAGGCTATCGGCCCATATTGGTGCCCCGTAGAGCGCTATGGACCTTACCACCCCGGTGTACAGACGTCGGCAGCTCATGCTCGGTCCCCCGACATTTGGGAGGACGCGACACATCGCTCCGGCTGCCCTAACAAGCTTCGGCGCTAGGCGCCGAAAGTGCTCGTCGAAGCTCCATCGACTGTCGAGGACGAGTCCAAGGTACTCCAAGGAACGCCCGACAGCGATGGAAACTCCGCCGACCACCACTCTCGACCCGGCCGGAGGTCCGTTCCGCGGCCCGTGAAAACACACAGCCACGGATTTGTGCAATGCAACCTCCAGCCCCAGCCTTCTAATGCGCGCCACTACCTGCGCGACCCCAGCGGTTGCCAGGACACTGGCCTCCCGGTAGCTGTCGCCGCGTGCCGTTACGAGAGTGTCGTCGGCGTAACAAGTTACTTCGACACCCCGTAAGTTGGCACCGCGCAGCACCCAGTCGTAGCCGATGTTCCACAGGAGAGGTCCGAGAACCGACCCCTGCGGAACACCGCACGACACCTCCCTACGAATCCAGCCGTCACCAGTCGGGTAGCAGACGGCGCGGTCGCAGAGGTAATCCGCTACGACGCGACGCAAGTACCCGGGCACGGCGTGGAACCTCAGCGCCTCCAAAATGGTCGCCCAGGGAAGGGTGTTGAACGCGTTGGCGATATCGAGAGACACCGCCAACACCACCCCGCCCCGAGACACCGAGGCCTCCGCCAGGGCCCTCACCCGACTGACAGCGTCGAGGGTGGACCTGCCCTTGCGGAAGCCAAATTGATGGTCGCTGAGATCCCGACCGGACTCCCCCAAGTGCTTGACGAGGCGAGCGGATAAAACCCGCTCAAAGAGCTTACCCGCCTCGTCGAGAAGCACTATCGGCCGATATGCCGATGGCTCGGCAACCGGCCGCCCCTCCTTGCGCAACAGTACCAGTTTCCCACCCTTCCACGTCCGCGGGAACCGGCCCTGCTGCAAACATGCGTTAAAGAGGCGTAGCACTAGTGGCTCTAAATCCCCTAGGGCCAAGGCCCAGGCGCGCCCGGGGATGCCGTCGGGTCCCGGCGCAGTGTTCTTCGACCGAAGCCGAAGCACTGCAGCCCCCAACTCATCCCCGGAGACATCCCGTGCTGCGTCCCAACGCTCATCCTCTACCGCCTCAGTCGCCGGCGCCATACGAGGTACTCGATAGTCGGTACCTCGGGGGAACAATGCCGTGACTACGGACTCCAGCAACTCCGGCTGGAGAGTCTTGGTCAGCGGGGGGGCCCACGGTCGAAGCTTTCGCCTCACCATCTTGTACGGCCTCCCCCACGGGTCCCTGTCCAGGGACTCCACCATCTCTGCTTCGGCCAGGTCTTTGGCTTTGGCGATGGCCGCTACGAAAGTCATCACTGCCTCACGATATCGAGTATAGTGCTGACTCTCAAGCTCTTGGTCTCGTCGCCGCCGCCTCCGACATCTGGTGTACTGGCGCCTGAGAGCCACGCAGGTCTCTCGGAGCCGCGATAGCTCCTCAGACCACCAGTAAACGCCGCGCCTCGGAGTCGCGGAACGTACGCGGGGCATCGCCGCATCGCAGATGTGCGTCATGGTCTGGCCCAGACGCACAGCTTCTGCCTCTACATTCACAGCACCTTCCGGCGCTCCTACCCAGGCCTGGACCAGAGCAGCCTCCACCAGCGCCTCCCTGTCCAGACGCTTCAGGGCCCATCGCGGGCCCTCCTCGCGCGAGGGTCGACTCGGGGCATTCGGCGGGGCGGGGAGTGCGGAGACGTCGAACCTCACGTAGCGGTGGTCCGACAACGTCTCCACATCCTCCATCACCCGCCAGCCTCGGATACGGCGCGCCAGGGTGGGATCGGCGAATGTGATGTCGACGATCGAACCGCCCTGTTGCCGCACGCACGTATGTACCGACCCGTGGTTCAGGACGACAAGACCGGACGCGACTACCCAGTCTTCGAGGACCTCTCCACGTGCGTCCGTGGCCGGGCAACCCCAAGCCATGGATTTGGCATTGAGGTCCCCGACCACGAGGACCCGACCGGGGCCACTCCTCCCGACGAGGGCGCCGACTTCGACCAGAAACTGTTCGAAGTCGGCGACACTGCGATTCGGAGAGAAGTAGACCCCGATCAATGTCACGTTTCCGACGAGAGCCGAGACGTAGCCTCGACCCTTCGTCACTCCTCCGAAGACCGGGGATCCGGCCGCTGTCCGGGTCCCGATCGCCACCACACCGTCCCTGTCGCCGGCCCAGTCGTCCCCCGAAGGGACGTAGTAGGGCTCGGCGATCACGACGACGTTTACCAACCACTCCGCCATGCTTTGGAACAAGAGGTCCTGAGCCCTGGCGCAGTGGTTGATATTCGCCTGTAGAATCCGCATGGCCATCTTATTCGATGACCATGGGATCCTCTACGGGCCTGGAAGGCTGCTTTGAGGCCCTAGGACCTCTGCCAGCCTGGCCCGGCTTCCTTCCCTTCGGGGCGGGAACGCACTCCTTGGTCCCCACCCGATGCTTGGCCGGTCTGCCGGCCGCTGCGCACGTGACGCAGTGCGGCTCGGCAGAGCACTCCTGGGCCTTGTGCCCGGGCTTTCCACACCGATAGCAGAGGTCGCTCCTGTCGACCTCCGCAGTGCACTTGGCCCTGACGTGCCCCATCTCCAGGCACCGGAAGCACCGGAGGGGCCGATCGTCCAAGACGCGGACCTGCGCCGACACCCATCCGACGAGGAGCCTGCCACCACCGGACACCTTCTTGGCCGCTGCGACCGGGCAACGAACCCACGCAGCACCGAGGCCACCGGCGCCGACGGTGACAGCCCCGCAACGGACTTCGTCGACGTCGCACCCACCAACCCTAGCGACGGCCGTAGCCACGTCGACGCTGGACACGGAGTCGTCCAGTCCCGAAATGCGCATTTCTGCGCACTTCGTGGGTCTAGAGACCCTGACCTGCCCTTCGGGCAGTGACTCTCTCAGCTTCTTAGCGAGAGAGTCCGCCATACCCCCGGTATTCGCTCCGGGCAGTTCCAGGATGCGGCCACCAGTGACCGCCTTTCTAAACCTTAGGTCCTTAATACCTAGGTCGGCCAGGTTGACCTTTTGCTTCGCCTCCGACAAGACCTGAGCGTAAGTGACGCCAGTGGCCTCGGCTTCGGGAAGCAGAGTCAATACCACAGCCGTGGATCGTTCTACCCGGAGTTTTCTTTTGGGAGCGGGCTTTCCTTGTCCCTTCTTCGGCGGTTTTGCCGCTTTTGGCTTCGCCTGAGGCTTGGTAGGCCTCAGCTTTGCCTGCGACTGGCCCTCTTTAGGCTTCGCCTTCATCCCCTTAGCCTTCTTCACGGGCTCCGAACGAGTCTTCTGCGCCGACCCGCTGGGGCCCGCAGAGGGTTGAGATGCGGTCTTAACAGACTCTGAGGTCTTAACCGCCTCCCGCCTCTTGTCGGCCGCCAGCGGAGGCCGAAGCCTCGTCTCCGGCAAGAGCCGGTCCTCTATGGAGGCCAGTCGAGCGGTCACCATGGTCCCCACCTGGGACATGACCGCCCGACAGATCTCCTCCAGCGAGATTGTTTGAGGCTGCGTTGCAGGGGATGCAGCCTCCGTCAATCCGGTGGGAGAGGGCGCCGGACAGCCCTGCTTCCGTGCTCTCTCCATGTCTTCTCTTAATGTGGACATCTCCTTGCGGAGAGTGTCCATTTCGGCTTGCAGGCGAGCATTGTCCGCCTGCAGACGACGCGTCTCTTCTGTAAGAGTCCGCGATCCCAGGACTTCCACGGCCTCGGCTATTGAAGCCACAGCGTCCTTCAATTCGCGGACTATAGTCCCCTTAAGGTTTTTGGACTTTGTGGCGATTTTAGCAATGATCGCCAAGTCCTCGACAACCTGCTGCTTGGTCAGGGCCGCGGACCTATTACTGGGTCCGACGCCCGACTCAGCCTTCTCACCCGAGGCCGACGCTAGTTCGGCGGCTCGCTGTTCCCGCCTCTTGCGAGTGATAGCGACGCTTTTCTCAAGGTCTTCTTCGACCAACGCCTTGAACTCTTCCCGCTTTACAGCGAGAAGCGCTCTTTTGGCATCGGCCAAGCCGACGTACTCCCCCGTCGTCGGAGGCCGCCCTCGACCTCTGGTCGCAGACGCAGACCGCTCCGAATCCTCTTCAGACTGCGCCAACTCGGGGTTCGGGCGTCTTCTTTTCCGCCAAAGTTTCCCGCCTGTAGCGGGGCTTTGAGATCGTCCAGTGGCAAAGCTGCAGTCGGAGTCCATGTCCTCGTCCTGCCGCCCCGCACTGGATTCCCTGCTGGTGACGCTCCGCGTCATCCGCCTCTCCTTACTCGCTTCCCTCCTCGTCCTCCTCTCCTCTCCCTCAACGTCGTTTGTTTCTGCCAGTACCGGGCACATGTCCCGACTACCTGCTCCCGTCCGCGCTGTCCGTACCATTCCATACCGTACCGGCTAGTACCGGACACATGTCCCGACTCAACCTAACCTAACCTTTTTTTTTTTTTTTTTTTTTTTTTTTTTTTTTTTTTTTTTTTTTTTTTTTTCGTCTGGAACTCTCATGAGTTCCACCGCATTCCAGGGGAGCGGA